>JBAMAX010003856.1:0-23844 GCA_037043745.1 Chymomyza amoena
ATTTTGTTGGAAATAGTCAAAAAAATAATAAGGGAATTGGCAACTTCTTTCTTGCTAGGGATTATACTTTTTCAAATTGTACAGCAATTATGAAATCAAAACTTTATAAAATATATATATTTATAAGTTCCTCTAACTACGGGTGGAGCGTAGGGCCAAAACAAAAGAATTGAAGTCCGACCAATTTTTTGCAAGTTGTTTGAGGCTATTCCACTCTGTATGGGAGTCCCGAAGGTCAGCATCCACCATGCGACGCCAAGAGGTTGTTGGTCTTCCACGGCTTCTTGCGCCTTGCGGGTTCCATGAAAGCGCAGCTCTACAGATTTCGCAGGTGTCTTTGCGAAGGGTGTGCCCGATCCACTCGAAACGGTGGCGTTTGATTATTAGTTCAATAGGAAGCGCATTAGTGGCTTTCAGTAATTCGGCATTAGAAATGGTGCATGGCCACCAAATCCTTAAGATTTTACGTAAGCATAAGTTGACAAAGGTTTGCAGTTTCCGGATCAGAACCGATGTAAGCGACCAGGACTCGCAAGTCCGCACAAAATATGTTGCCATTCTCTAAATGGTATTGAAGTGTGGAAACCATTATCAAACGTAGATACAACAATTCACTCCGATTTCGAATGAATTTTTTTGTCGATTTTTTGGAATAACAAAAACGTTTTTTATTTTAAATGGAAAGTTGCATCATTCAGATAATTAAATTAGCTGCATTGAAGGTTTTTTGTCAAATATATTTAGCTCCGAGCAAAAAATTTGAAATTCTTTGATTTATTTGGAGCGAATCTGAAAGTGCCTAAAAGTGGTAAAAAAATTCAAAACTTTAGTTCACTTTATTTATTAGTTTTTGTAAAAAAAAACGTATAATAAATGATTTATTGTGGAAAAAAAATTATTTTTGCCTATTGAAATGATATGAAAAATTGTATTTAAAAAAAAAGAGGAGAATCGTTTGACGGAGCACTCCTTTTTCGATTTTCACTGCCTTCAGCATTTCACAGAATTCATCCCACTTCCCTACCTTGGTTCAATCGTTATTTGAATACAACTTTTTTTTATCTTTAAAAATAAATATAAATTTCGTTTAAAATTATTATTAATAATGAAATAAAAAGAGGCAAATAATTTGTATTATTCCTTCTTTTTTTTAAATAAGAGTTACATATGTCGTGATTGTCCTAAAATCTTATCCAATTTTGAGATAACTTTTACTTTCAAAAATAATATGATAGTCGTGGCCAAAATATAGGAAATAAAACTAGAATTTTTTATTAAATTTATTTAATTTCTAAATTAAATATTTATGTATATTATTCTATTTTGAAAATTTCCTTTCTTAATATGATATGATACAATTTCACACTCAAAAACAATGTCTCCATTTCCATTTTAATATTTTACATGATGGATTATATTTGGATAAATTAAAAAAAAATTTGTTAGGTATTAATTGATTTAGTACAATTTTTCGATCAAGTGCAATGTTCTTTCGAAGTATAGGAAAATTATATTTTAATAACTATTTTAAAAAATAATTTTTCAAATATTTTATTTCTTTTAAATAGAAAAAATATACTTCGGAAAAGTGAATTTAATTAAAAGATATAATTTTTTGTTATTTTATATTTATGACTTTTTAATTTACAAAAGTAAATTTTGTTTAAAAAGTAAATTTTGTTTAAAAATTAAATTTTTATTTATATTTTTGGAATATTATATTATATCTTTTATTTGTTGATAAAATTTAGGATAAGATATAATTAAAAAAAACTAAATTTCTTTTGATTTCTAATTAAAATAAAGTAAAATTTTTCATTTAATTTTAGAATAAAATTGATAACATTTTTAATTAAAATATAGTAAAATTTGTAATTTGATTTTTAATTAAAATAAATTAAAAATTTTAAACACATATCCCATATTTTTTAAGCCAGACATTTTTTGTTACAAGGCCATTAAATATTATTCCAAATATATTAAATTTTTTATCAGCTTTTCTCGTGATTTTTTATAATAAGATTTAAAACTGCATCAGGGCAGAAATTATATTTGTAACTTTTCAAGTTTTTGGAAAGCTTTAAATATATGGGAAAATGATTATCCAAAATACTGAAGCGCGTAAATTTTCATTTCTTTCATAAAACTTAAACAAAAATATCGCCAAATAAAAAAAAGACAAAATGATTAAATTTTTTTAAAATTCTAAGAAAATTTGAAATTTTAATCGTACGAAAAATCATTTTAATACACAAAAAAAATAATATTAAAAGTTTTCAAATTTTAAATTATAAAACTATAGAAAAATAAATTTTTTTTATAAAACAAGCAGTAGCAGATTAACGGAGGGGTTTTCATACGAACCGCAGCCAAAATGTAGGATAAATCGGTTAAAAGTCTTTTGATAGCTCCGATATATCCTCTTCGATGTGAAGAAATCCCCCAACACCAAAAGCCTCTGAAAACAAGTTTATTTTGGATGATATTTTATTTATGTTTTAAATTTATTTTATTTCAACAATTTCGGAAAATTGATTTATAGTCCGTTTGACTAAACTAATGTTTCGATTTCCTGAAGTTCTTCTTGAACGAGTAGAAGGTTCCTTAGTTCGTTAAGCGTACCTTCTAAACTGACTACTCTCTGAAAATTGTAGATAATACCAATAACCAATTTTCCATAGTTATAAACATGGCTTTTGTTTTAAACAATATTTTTGCTTGGTTAGTTAACTAGAAAGGAGCTGATTTCTTCCAAGAGTTCGGATCAACTGGTCCATTTTGTCCCATCCAGTTGAAAAAAGCCTGGAGATGACAGAATTGAGCTATTTCGGAATAATATTTTTTTTCCGAGCTACTACAAGCGTGAACAAATACTTCTTCAGAAGCTTCCCAAAAATAAATTGCATCAATGTTCCTTCTAAAAGCCTAATAGAGATGCTTTCCATCGAGTCGTCTTTTTATTGATAAGATGTAATATGAATACTTCTAAAAAGTACGGATCTAGGATTTGGTCTTGCGAGGGGGTTCTTCACTTTGAAGATTATTTTTTATATTATTATTTATTATATTAGCCCTCCGTCTAAAGAATGTATAGGGTCTAGGCAGGTACCAGGACCTTTTATAATTGTCATAGTGGTAGATCGATAGCTAATACAATTTTAGGAAGGTACATGGGAGCTCAAGTCTCTATGTTAGGTAGAAATGTATTAAAGTCGAAAAATGAAAAATGTCTGTCCAAAAGATTATCGACTTGTTAGGTGTCTGGACGCGAAAACGCCCGGGTATCCTCCACTGATTAGAATACATAATTAACCCAAAGAGGGTTTTCATATCTTTATTCTTCTGATGAATAAGGTGTCTGTAGACCTTAAGATGATTTTGACACTTTGGAATCGATTTATTAAGTTAGTTTATGGCTGGAACTAGAATTTCAACCTATTAATTTAAACATACTAAACTCTAATCGCTACATTCACAATCTTCTCGCTTCAGGCAAAGATGAAAAATCCTTCGCAATGTATATTGATCGTCAGCGTTCCTGGTTCCAGCACAACTCCATACACGAGCGTCGCGTCGAGGGTGGCATCACCACGGGCAGCACGATTGGCGTGCTTCTGGATCTGGAGCGACATACGCTGAGTTTTCTGGTAAATGAAATGCCGCAAGGTTCCGTGGCTTTTCGCGATCTCTATGGAGTGTTCTATCCGGCGGTGAGCATTAATCGTGGTGTAACCCTAACCATGCATACGGCTCTAGATGCGCCCAAAATGGATTACTTTTAGAAAATTAGGAGTTATTAGAAGTTAGTTGGTTAGTTTAGTGTACATAGAGTCCAGGAGGCATAGCGCTTAGCAGAGTTATTGGTGTCTATAAAAAGCTTGCATATAAACTAATTATATATAATAACTATGCTTGGGGTCAAAATTTAGTAACATATCTTTGCATATTATATAAAAGTTTTTCGCTCTTTGGGGGCAGTTTGGGGGTGATTCGAGAATGGGACGTTTGTAAAACGCGCGGCATGTTTGGGGAAAATGCATTTTGATAATTGCTTTTAGGCTTATGTACTATGTAAAATGATATAATAAAAACAAAAAATACAAAAAAAAATTTGCTTAATTCAAAGAATTATAACGTATATAAAATTGTAAAGCATTTAAACGCATTTACAAAATTCCATGTAAAATAATAAACTAAAACAAAATAAATAAAAACATTTTAAAATGTTTTGCATTTAGCGCAAACTAAAGCCAAAAATCAAGCAACATGCAAAAAAAAATAATAATAAATTAACCAAAAAACCAAATAAAATTTAAATGCATAAAATAAATGGCAAATAAAACAAAAACTAAAAAAAAAGTTCAATAAAACCAAAACCCAATTAGTAATTAGTGTAGTTGAAAATTGTATTTGTATTTGTTTATGCATAAGTGTGTATCTGTGTGCAATTTTAATACATATACTAAATATATTTGTGTATTAAATTGCATAAATAAAGGGCTTAAAATATTATGTGCAACAAAGTTTAAAATACTACAAAAAATTAAACAATAAATGCCAAAAATATTAAAACTAAATTAAAGCAAAAGTATATATAAAAAAAAGGCGTTTAAAATGCTACAGCCGCGCCCACTTGTTTTTAGTTTCAAAGACTGAATAAGCATTTGCAAGTACATTAAAAAATATATTAAAAAAAGCCCCAAAAAACTAAAAAAAAAAAACAGCACAAAAATTTACGCATTAAAATTCAAAATTCTTAATGTTAGTAACACCAAAATATTTAAACTTTAAATATTACTAAACAAAAAAAAAACAGCACTTAAAACTAACGCTCTAAATATTTAAAAATATATTTAAACATTTTAAGCCAACTTGTTTGCTTAAATACAAATACTTATTAAATATATATTTAAGTTTTTTTGTACATATTAAAGCATTTTTTTTAAATGTATTATAATTATTTAAAACTAAACAGCTACACATTTTTTGTAAACAAAAAATTATGCAAAACAATACATATATACCTACTTATCTATTTAATATAAACTAAATAATTTTTAAATTAACTTCTATGTATGTACGAAAAAAATTATTAAGCAAAATACAAAAAAAATTTCAATTTAAGCGCAAAACAATTAAAGTTAATTACAATTACTCTGCATGTTTAATATTTATAATTGTAATAAAAACAAAGAAAAAACAAGTAAAATAAAAATTAATTGAACCAAAAATTAATGGCACACAAACAAATGAGTTTATTTATAAATAATAAATAGATAAAACAAAAAATATAATAGAAGCAAAAGCGTATTAAAAATCCATCAACTTGTTTGCTTTTCAATGGATAAGCCCCAGACTAGTCCAAATTGGGCTTAAAGGTTGTCACGATGGTAATCACGATGGTTAATAATCGTTTAAAAAATTTGGCTAAATGACATCGTTTCAATAATTTGGATAAAATATCCCAATTATTGGCGGCTGATATGGTATATGTTTAACCGGTCTAGACAAAACTGGATACGGCTGGTTAAATGTCTAGGATTTTTTTCCAATTTCAGAAACTTTTTTTGGTACGATTGCCCCATTGTGAACAGAGGCAGGTATTTGTTTGCTTCGAGAAGGGAGGTTGAAAACTATATCTTTATGTGCTCAAGGATATGCCTTACAAGATCTTTATATAAACTAGTAAAAACGAACTCTCCTCATAAGAAACTCTACCCTTATCTTTTATGGTTCTTTGGGACTCGATGGCTGGTTTTAAAGCAAAAACAAAAAAAATTTGAAAATTCAACCAGACTACTATGGGATATCCATATCTGGTCTAGACAAAACTGGATACGGCTGGTTAAATGTCTAGGATTTTTTTCCAATTTCAGAAACTTATTTTGCTACAGTTGCTCCATTGTGAACAGAGGTAGGTATTAGTTTGATTCGAGAAGGGAGGTTGAAAACTATATCTTTATGTGCTTAAGGATATGCCTTACAAGATCTTTATATAAACTAGTAAAGTCGAACTCTTCTCATAAAAAAACTCTACCCTTATCTTTTATGGTTCTTTGGGACTCGATGGCTGGTTTTAAAGCAAAACCAAAAAAATTGGAAAATTCAACCAGACTACTATGGGATATCCAGTTGGTAATATTCTAGCCGAGGATATCTTCATCGAGCTATATCATCCCTACTTCAAAGACATGGATTGCATTGTATAACGGCCCGTGCTGAACTGTGTCCCTTTGAGCGCATCCAACAATTGTAAAAAAAATTATAATACACGGACTTCAAATAGATTTCATCGCCTGACCTAATAAATATGGCTACAGCTGCACGGGATGGATTTCAACTTGAAAACCTTTATTAATATTTTTTTATTTTAGTTTAACAAATTAAATGTAGTATTTCCTACTAAACTTAATACTAATTTAACGAGCTCTAGCTAATGGGGCCTTCGACTCACAATATGGGCTTCTAAGCCGATTATTCTATATATTTAATTTTGTTGCTTCCATAAAATTGTATATTTTTAATATGTTAGATACGGTGGGTATTTCTTGTAATTGATATGGGGTCTGATGTCCGAAGAATTTAGCTCTAATACTCTGAAGAAATGGACAAGAAACCAGAAGATGATGCAAGATTGTCTCCACATATTATTATTAATATAAAATATCGCAATATTATAATATGATGAAAAAAAATTAAGTTCAAATTAAATTATGTCTTTTATGATCAAACAATTGAGAGAGATTTTTGATACAATTTAAATAAATATCTAATTTAAACAGCCTGAAGGCCTTGTTGCTCTGGCTTCATTCTTTATATTTAAGAATTAATTTCTAATTTAAAAAAAAATAAAAATCTAATTTAAATGTCTACAATGTTAAATAAATAATAAAATAATAAATAAATCTAATTTAAATTTCCTGTGTTTTATTTAAAAAAATCCGCTTTAGACCAATCTAGACTTGAAAGATTCAGAGGATATAGTATTTTGATACTTTTTTATTAAACATCTAAATTTGTACTACATTAAATACAACTACAGAAATAGTAAAAGACTTCCGTTGCAGCTTATCAGGCTAAGAATTTAAATGAGCAACTGAATTCGAATAATTTTTAAGACATCGAATTTTTATACAATCTGTATTTCATTTAATACTACAGCTTACATCCTATCGCGATAACAAATCAAATGTGTTACAATCTTGTACTTTACATATTTCATTAAAAACTACTATATATTCCGAATCCAACGCGCCCTAAAACTTCAAAATCGGTCAAGTACAAGCAAAGTTACACTCAATTCAAATAACCCTTCCAAATACAACAACTACGAGCTACAACAAAAACAACCACAAAAAAATAATTTTAGATTTTCTGCTTCTCGAAGCAAAATTTGGCCGGCTGAGTACCAGGCGAACAGAAATGCTTAGGCAGCGGCTGCAAAAAATCGATCGACACTAAAAGTATGCTACACTTTTTTTGTTGAAAATTTCAAATTTCAAGGTCAGTCAAATTGAAAAAAAATGTTGCATACTTTTAGTGTCAATCGATTTTTTGCAGCCGCTGCCTAAGCATTTCTGTTCGCCTGGTACTCAGCCGGCCAAATTTTGCTTCGAGAAGCAGAAAATCAAAAATTATTTTTGTTGTTGTTGTTTTTGTTGTAGCTCGTGGTTGTTGTATTTGGATGGGTAATTTGAAATGATTATAACTTTGCTTGTACTTGACCGATTTGGATGTTTTATGGCGCGTTGGATTCGGGATATATTGTAGTATTAAATGAAGTACAGAAAATATAGATGGTATCCAAATGCGATGTCTTCCAAATCATTTTATTTCTGTTGTTTATTTGATTTCTTAGCTCGATAGAACGTAAGCTGCATTGGAAGTTACTTACGATTTCTGTCTAAAGAGCCATATTGTTTAAGTATAAAATGTCAAGCAGCATTAAATAAATGACACAAAAATTAGATTTTAAAAGTAAAATTCCTTTTATTGAAGGATAATGTTATTATAAATGTGCATCTCTGATATCAGAATCTTACTTAATAATAGAGCACTTCTGAAAACAAATAAAATGTTTGATTTGCAAAAACATTTTCTCTTTCCATTGTAATTACATAATAAATAAATATAATAAAATATTAGTAAATTTACAAATATTAATAAAATTTGATTAAAATTAATTTTAATATAAAATCGTGTCTGGATATAGTTAACTAGTGTGCAAGGTCACTGCAGTATCATTTTGTTCATTCGCTATATCAATATTGAAATTTTTTTACAGCTTTTAAAAACTCATTTAATATTTAATTCGAAAATTAACATTTTGCAGAATATCGATAGGAATATATTTGTGAAAAAATTGAAAATTGAAAAATAAAAATAACGCCGAAACAACTGATTTTACAACAATCTACAGCAAAAGTAAAATAAAAGGTGAATACCCTTTCTGTTCTGATTCCCTTTTTTGTGATTTTTTGCCTCGAAGTAAAAGTTTAGGGGTTCACTATATCGAGGTGTTCACTATTTACAGCCACGACTGTACTTACATTATATATTATTTTAAAGGAATAGTACTATCTACGTCAATTTAAATATAAAAAGTTCGGTGGAATGGTCATATAATAAGAGCAAATGATAAATATCCACCAAAAAATCGAAAGCATAGCTATCGAAATTGAAAAGATGCAGATAGCGTATCGTGAGCATCGATGCTGCAAACCTTGGGATGCGTTTTTGTAGGAAACAAGCCAGAGATAGAGACGGATGGTGCCAACTACTGCTGCTAGCGAAGACCATTAATGCGTTGTCCTGCAAAAAATAATAAGACATAAAATTAGTTGCTTAGCCATAAAATTTAGATTCCTATTTGAAAGTCATAAAGGTGAATGAGTCTTCGGTTTTTTTTCTAGTTCTGCTTGATTTTAAATATTGTATATATAGAGTAATCTGTTACCACACAAAAGGTTTTAAGTGTATAGTGACACTTTTTCATAAATGTTGGATTATACTTTTTTATAAAATCAAGGGTTGATTTTTCATAAATAAATTTTCGAGAAAAAAAAAAACGTTTTTTTTCACGTTTTTTCTTGCTGCCGATTTTATACTTATCCTTAAACTACTTTCTTAGCTTATTTTCTGTAAAAAATAAACAATTTATGAATCTTTATAGAGCAATATTCTTATGTCTGTAGAATCTAAAGCATGAAAAAGTTTTAGTTTTAAATCATATAAGATCAGTTAGTGTGAGCATTAAAATATTTTAATAAATTTTATTTATTTTTTGCAGAAATGTCAAGTAAAGACTTTTAACATATATTTTTTCAATATTAATTAAATTTGACACAGACAAGTATCAATTCATATAAAATATTTTTTTTCATATATTATTTTTAATCTGTCATTTTTGGTACTCTCCTCGTATGTTAAATAACTATATAATAAAAATGTAAATAAACAAAAGTTTCCATTAAAATCACTATTTATGTTTTAAACATGAAATATAAATAACAAAAAAGTGAGTTGATTTTTATGTATCTATTACTGAACCATGAATGTTTTATATAGTAATATTGATAAAATTGTGCTTGCTTGTATAAAAATCAGCAGTATTGTCGGTTTTTTCTGGAAAAAATTTATGAATAAAAGGTTTAACATTTTGCAGATAAAATAAAATTTTTAATAAAAGAAATGGACACAATAGAAAAAGCTGGCAAATTAAATTCAATTTTGAATTAAATTTTGTCAAGTTGAATTTTGTCTCGGATTTTAATTAAAATTTTTAGTCAATGTGGAACAAAAAGGCGATTATACAGAACCTTTTGAAGATGTTGTTCTAGTCGGTCCAATTTCTTTGTATTGTATGATTAACAAATATGCCAAATTTTAAGTCTTATCTTTAACCATATTAAACATTTTTTTATGAGTCTAAAGTTACATTGAATTGGATATATTATGTACAGACATTATATTGCATATACTTACTTAAATTGTATATTACATTATTATTGTTATACTATAAACACACACAAATTCAAGCAAAATGGCCACTTAGTTCTTAATTAGTTTATTTATCTTTAATTAGGATACAAATTTTTGCCTCAACTAACATTTCTTAAGGCAATGCTTATGTAAATATATTTAAATTGTCCTGTGCATATTACGTATACGTAAGCTGGTACGCAACTAAATAAAACTTGTTGCAGCTATTTTGTGTGTTTAATAATATTAATTTTTGTATTTTTATAAAAATTAAATAAAATTAAAAAAAAGTTTCTAAATCCTTTATATATTGACTGCCTAATCTAGTTGTATATAAAATATATAAAACAAATTAAAAGCAAAGGGTGCTATTTACATACTTACAAATATACCCTATTTACAGAATATATATAAGTTTATATAGAAATTAGCCAAATGGTTTTACTATTATACAAATTAGATTTTTTTACTTTTTCGATTATTTGGTTAACATTTTATTCAAAGAAACCCTATAGCATAAAAATTTTAATTTAATCTCAGTCCAGAATCACAAAATACGCTCATGGGTGAAGAGTTAGAGTTATTTTACATTTGTGAGTGCATCGGGCTCTTTAATATTAAATCGTCTTCCAAAAATGATATATAGCTAGACAAAAAATGAAATAAACTTTCCTGCTCACATACAACTTAGAGTTTATGTTTTCCTTATAGCTCAATCCCTTTTTAAATATTGTAACAAACTAAATATTCTGTAAAGAACATTTATTTGCATTCAATAAAGTCACATGAGTATTGTATTTAGTATTTTTGTATATCCTTTCTGAAGTATTAATATTCCTAGAAATTGTATTGCGATAAGTCCAACTGCCTTATAAGATGGCTTGGTCGCTATTCAGAGAAATTGCCTGAACCCGGTTCTGCTCCTTAGCAACATAGGTCAGTGAGATGCCGTCCACATTAATGATGACTAAATGAGATCATCTCCATTTAAACATGGATGTTTGGTCCAGCAGTTATTCTGAATGCCTCTATAATTGAGTGGCCATTCTGGGATCCAGGATCACTAGACCACCCCCGCAGCGTAGAATTCACTGGACGTGAAGTCTGAAAACTGCAGAGGCTTTGGCAGATTCAGAGTCAACAATTTCCTATCATAGAACTCGTGCCCGCCTGCTTCTGTTTGCTGGTGCTTGTCCTCTTGTTGCTGTTGAGCCCAGGATAGATCTGTCTCGTTGTTGGGTAGTATCCCTGGACGCCTAAATATCCAGCACTGGCCTTCTAGCCGGTACTAAGCAGAATTCTTGACGATTAATTGCAAATTTGTGTACTGATGAAGGATATGATTGCAGCTATGAAACAAAATCAACCAGATAAGGAGCTGGTTAAAACCATCAAAGGACTCATTCAAGGCAATTTCTCTGAACCATGACAAGCCATCTTATAAGGCGGTGGACTTATCTGTCTAATTTCTGGAATAATACTTCAGAAGGATATACAAAATACTAAATACCAATACTCTGTGACTTTGTTGAATGCAAATAAATGTTCTTTACAGAATATTTAGTTTGTTACAATATTTAAAAAGGGATTGAGCTATAAGGAAAACATAAACTCTAAGTTGTATGTGAGCAGGAAAGTTTATTTCATTTTTTGTCTAGCTATATATCATTTTTGGAAGACGATTTAATATTAAAGAGCCCGATGCACTCACAAATGTAAAATAACTCTAACTCTTCACCCATGAGCGTATTTTGTGATTCTGGACTGAGATTAAATTAAAATTTTTATGCTATAGGGTTTCTTTGAATAAAATGTTAACCAAATAATCGAAAAAGTAAAAAAATCTAATTTGTATAATAGTAAAACCATTTGGCTAATTTCTATATAAACTTATATATATTCTGTAAATAGGGTATATTTGTAAGTATGTAAATAGCACCCTTTGCTTTTAATTTGTTTTATATATTTTATATACAACTAGATTAGGCAGTCCATATATAAAGGATTTAGGAAACCTTTTTTTTAAATTTTATTTAATTTTTATAAAAATACAAAAATTAATATTATTAAACACACAAAATAGCTGCAACAAGTTTTATTTAGTTGCGTACCAGCTGACGTATACGTAATATGCACAGTACAATTTAAATATATTTACATAAGCATTGCCTTAAGAAATGTTAGTTGAAGCAAAAATTTGTATCCTAATTAAAGATAAATAAACTAGTTATAAGTATATAACTAAGTGGCCATTTTGCTTGAATATTGTGTGTCTATATTATAATAATAACAATGTAATATAGCTTAATATTAAGCGTATATAATATATTGTCTGTATATAATATATCCAATTCAATGTAACTTTAGACTCATAAAAAAATGTTTAATATGGTTAAAGATAAGACTTAAAATTTGGCATATTTGCTAATCATACAATTCGTTATAAATGACAAAGAAATTGGACCGACTAGAACAACGTCTTCAAAAGGTTCTGTATAATCGCCTTTTTGTTCCACATTGACTAAAAATTTTAATTAAAATCCGAGACGAAATTCAACTTGACAAAACGCGATTCAAAATTGAATTTAATTTGCCAGCTTTTTCTATTGTGTCCATTTCTTTTATTAAAAATTTTATTTTATCTGCAAAATGTTAAACCTATTTATATCATAAATTTTTTCCAGAAAAAACCGACAATACTGCTGATTTTTATACAAGTAAAGCCACAATTTTATCAATATTGGCCATATAAAACATTCAAGGAACTATAATAGATATAAAAAAATTCAACTTCACTTTTTTTTTGCAGTATTATATTTTATGTTTAAACACAATAGTTGATTTCAATGGAAACTTTTTGTTTATTTTTATATTTTTACTTATTATTATTTACAAAATTTGCTTATTGTCTAAAAACAGACAGATTGTAAATAATATATGAAAAAAAAAAAATATTTTATGTACAATCTGATACTCTGTCTGTGTCAGTAAATTTTAATTAATATTGAAAAAAATATATGTTGGTGTAAAAGTCTTTACTTGACATTTAAAAAACAAATAAAATTTATTAGAATATTTTATGCTCACACTAACTGATCTTATATGATTTAAAACTAAGACTTTTTTATGCTTGAGATTCTATAGACATAAGCATATTGCTCTATAAAGATTCATAAATTGTATATTTTTTAGAGAAAATAAGCTTAGAAAGTAGTTTAAGGACAAGTATAAAATCGGCAGCCAGAAAAAACGTGAAAAAAACAGTTTTTTTTTTTCGAATATTTATTTATGGAAATCAACCCTTGATTTTATGCTTTATAATCCAACATTTATGAAAAAGTAAGTCACTATACACTTAAAAACCTTTTGTGTGGTATCATTTGGATTACTCTATATATATACAATATTTAAAAAATCAAGTAGAATCTATGATATGAAAAAAAAACCGTAAGCACTATCTCAATCTTTGAATTTCTGCGATAGAATCTAGTTCTTATACAAGCAACTAATTTTATGTCTTATTATTTTTTGCAGGACAACGCATTAATGGTCTTCGCTAGCAGCAGTAGTTGGCACCATCCGTCTCTATCTCTGGCTTGTTTCCTACAAAAACGCCTCCCAAGGTTTGCAGCATCGATGCTCACGCTAGGCTATCTGCATCTTCTTAAATTTTGGTAGATATTCATCATTCGGTCTTATTATATAATATCCCATCGAACTTTTCATATTTTAATTTACGTAAATACCACTCTTTTAAGATAATATACCTATAATGTAATTACAGTGAACAGTGAACACCTAAACTTTTACTTTGCGTAAAAAGTCACAAAAAGGAATCTGAGGAGAAATCGGTTATTCACCTTAATTGTACTTTTGCTGCTGATTGTTGCAAAATCAGCTGTTTCTTGACGTTATCGCTTGTTTTGCTTACCTTTTAATTTTCCTACAAATATATTCTAATGATATCTTGCAAAAATGTCAATTTTGAATAATTAAAATGAGTTTTAAACAAAAAATTTCAATATTGATATAGCGAACAGCCATGATACTGTGAAAAGACCTTGCAGATATATTCAGTTAGACTACTGTCTAGACACGATTTCATATTAATCAATTAATAATTTAATCAAATTTTATTAATTAATTTGTAAATTTTACTAATATTTTATTATATTTATTTATTATGTAGTTACATTCTAAAAACAGAAAAAAATGTCGTTTGCAATCAAATATTTTATTATATTTATTTTTGCATACCTATTATTAAGTAAGATTCTGATATCAAAATGTAATTTAATATAAGATTTTCTTCCAATAAAAAAAGTTTAACTTCAAAAAACTAAGCATTTTGTAATTTATTTAATACTTCTCGATATATTTCATACTTCAATAATTTAGCTCTTTAGACAAGATATCTGAAGTAACTTCAATGCAGCTGGCGTTCTATCGAACTAAGAAATCAAATATGACAACAGAAATAAAATGATGTGGAAAACATCGCATTTGGATACCATGTATATTTTCTGTACTTCATTTAATACTACAATATATCCCGAATCCAACGCGCCATAAAACATTCAAATCGGTCAAGTACAAGCAAAGTTATAACCATTTCAAATTACCCATCCAAATACAACAACTACGAGCTACAACAAAAACAACAACAACAAAAATTAATTTTTGATTTTCTGCTTCTCGAAGCAAAATTTGGCCGGCTGAGTACCAGGCGAACAGAAATGCTTAGGCAGCGGCTGCAAAAAATCGATTGACACTAAAAGTATGCTACACTTTTTTTCAATTTGACTGACTTTGAAATTTGAAAGTTTGTCAAACTAAAAAAAGTGCTAGCATACTTTTAGTGTCAATCGATTTTTTGCAGCCGCTGCCTAAGCATTTCTGTTCGCCTGGTACTCAGCCGGCCAAATTTTTCTTCGAGAAGCAGAAAATCTGAAATTATTTTTTTGTTGTTGTTTTTGTTGTAGCTTGTAGTTGTTGTATTTGAAGGGGTTACTTAAATTAAGTGTAACTTTGCTTGTACTTGACCGATTTTGAAGTTTTAGGGCGCGTTGGATTCGGAATATATAGTAGTTTTTAATGAAATATGTAAAGTACAAGAGTTGTAACACATTTGATTTGTTACCGTGATGGGACGTAAGCTGTAGTATTAAATGAAATACAGATTGTATAAAAATTCAATGTATTCAAAATTATTCGAATTCAGTTGCGCATTTAAATTCTTAGCCTGATAAGCTGCCATGGAAGTCTTTTACTATTTCTGTAGTAGTATTTAATGTAGTACAAATTTAGATTTTTAATAAAATAGTATCAAAATACTATATCCTCTGAATCTTTCAAGTATAGATTGGTCTGAAGCGGATTGGTTTTAAATAAAACACAGGAAATTCAAATTAGATTTATTTATTATTTTATTATTTATTAAACATTGTAGACAATTTAAATTAGATATTTATTTAAATTGTAAATCAGAAATCAATCTCTTAATTATTTCATCACAAAAGACATGAATTTAGATTTGCAACTTAATTTTTGTTCAGTCATATTTTAATATTGCGATATTTTATATTAATAATAATATGTAGGGACCAGTGGCGGATCCACGGGGGTTTGATCAGGTTCGAGACCTCCTTCGGGATCTGAAAACCCTAATAAATATATTTTTCATCATATTATAAAAGATGGATTTCTCTGGATAATTTCTCTGGACCCCCCTTACCAAAATCTGGATCCGCTCCTGGTGGAGACAATCTTACCATGGATCATCTTCTGGTATCTTGTCCATTATCTTCAGAGTATTAGAGCTACCTTCTTCGGACCCCAGATCCCATATCAATTACTAGAAATACCTACAGCATCTAACATATTAAAAATACACAATTTTACGAAAGCATACAAGAGTAAATATATAGAATAATCGGCTTAGGAGCCCATATTGTGAGTCGAAGGCCCCAGTAGCGAGAGCTCCTTAAATTAGTATTAAGTTTAGTACGAAATACTGTATTTAATTTGTTAAACTAAAATAAAAAAATATTTATAAAGATTTCAACTTTAAATCCATCCTGAGCAGCTGTAGCCATATTTAACAGGTCAGGCGAAGAAATCTATTCGAAGTCCGTGTATTATAATTTTTTTTACAATTGTTGGATGCGCTCAAAGGGACACAGTTCAGCATGGGCCGTTATACAATGCAATCCATGTCTTTGAAGTAGGGATGATATAGCTCGATGAAGATATCCTCGGCTAGAATATTACCAACTGGATATCCCATTGTAGTCTGATTGAATTTTCCAATTTTTTTTGTTTTTGCTTTAAAACCAGCCATCGAGTCCCAAAGAACCATAAAAGATAAGGGTAGAGTGTCTTATGAGGGAGAGATCGTTTTTACTAGTTTAATAAAGATCTTGTAAGGCATATTCTTAAGCACATAAAGATATAGTTTTTAACCTCCCTTCTCGAAGCAAACAAATACCTACCTCTGTTGACAATGGAGCAATCGTACCAAAATAAGTTTCTGAAATTGGAAAAAAATCCTAGACATTTAACCAGCCGTATCCAGTTTTGTCTAGACCAGTTAAACATATACCATATCAGCCGCCAATAATGGCGATATTTTACCCAAATTATTGAAACGATGTTATTAAGCCAAATTTTTAATCGATTATTAACCATCGTGATTACCATCGTGACAACCTTTAAGCCCAATTTGGACTAGTCTGGGGTTTATCCATTGAAAAGCAAACAAGTTGATGGGTTTTTAATACGCTTTTGCTTCTATTATATTTTTTTAACTATTTATTATTTATAAATAAACTCATTTGTTTGTGTGCCATTAATTTTTGGTTCAATTAATTTTTATTTTACTTGTTTTTTCTTTGTTTTTATTACAATTATAAATATTAAACATGCAGAGTAATTGTAATTAACTTTAATTGTTTTGCGCTTAAATTGAAATTTTTTTTGTATTTTGCTTAATAATTTTTTTCGTACATACATAGAAGTTAATTTAAAAATTATTTAGTTTATATTAAATAGATAAGTAGGTATATATGTATTGTTTTGCATAATTTTTTGTTTACAAAAAATGTGTAGCTGTTTAGTTTTAAATAATTATAATACATTTAAAAAAAATGCTTTAATATGTACAAAAAAACTTAAATATATATTTAATAAGTATTTGTATTTAAGCAAACAAGTTGGCTTAAAATGTTTAAATATATTTTTAAATATTTAGAGCGTTAGTTTTAAGTGCTGTTTTTTTTTTGTTTAGTAATATTTAAAGTTTAAATATTTTGGTGTTACTAACATTAAGAATTTTGAATTTTAATGCTTAAATTTTTGTGCTGTTTTTTTTTTAGTTTTTTGGGGCTTTTTTTAAAGATTTTTTTAATGTACTTGCAAATGCTTATTCAGTCTTTGAAACTAAAAACAAGTGGGCGCGGCTGTAGCATTTTAAACGCCCTTTTTTTTTAAATATACTTTTGCTTTAATTTAGTTTTAATATTTTTGGCATTTATTGTTTAATTTTTTTTTAGTATTTTAAACTTTGCTGCACATAATATTTTAAGCCCTTTATTTATGCAATTTAATACACAAATATATTTAGTATATGTATTAAAATTGCACACAGATACACACTTATACATAAACAAATACAAATACAATTTTCAACTACACTAATTACTAATTGGGTTTTGGTTTTATAGAACTTTTTTTTTTAGTTTTTGTTTTATTTGCCATTTATTTTATGCCTTTAAATTTTATTTGGTTTTTTTGGTTATTTTATTTTTATTTTTTTTGCATGTTGCTTGATTTTTGGCTTTAGTTTGCGCTAAATGCAAAACATTTTGAAATGTTTTTATTTATTTTATTTTAGTTTATTATTTTACATGGAATTTTGTAAATGCGTTAAAATGCTTTACAATTTTATATACGTTATAATTCTTTGAATTAAGCAAAGTTTTTTTTTTGTATTATATCATTTTACATAGTACATAAGCCTAAAAGCAATTATCAAAATGCATTTCCCCAAAACATGCCGCGCGTTTTACAAACGTCCCATCCTCGAATCGCCCCCAAACTGCCCCCAAAGAGCGAAAAACTTTTATATAATATGCAAAGATATGTTACTAAATTTTGACCCCAAGCATAGTTTTAATATATAAATAGTTTATATGCAAGCTTTATAGACACCAATAACTCTGCTAAGCGCTATGCCTCCTGGACTCTATGTACACTAAACTAACGAACTAACTTCTAATAACTCCTAATCCTCTAAAAGTAATCCATTTTGGGCGCATCTAGAGCCGTGTGCATGGTCAGGGTTACACCACGATTAATGCTCACCGCCGGATAGAACACTCCATAGAGATCTCGGAATGCTACGGAACCTTGCGGCATTTCATTTACCAGAAAACTCAGCGTATGCCTCTCCAGATCCAGAAGCACGCCAATTGTGCTGCCCGTGGTAATGCCACCCTCGACGCGACGCTCGTGTATGGAGTTGTGCTGGAACCAGGAACGCTGACGATCAATGTACATGGCGAAGGATTTTTCATCTTTTCCTGGAAAGAGAAGATGGGTAAAGTATGGATTAAAGTTTAGTCGTCTAATGAAGATTGGGAAGATTTGGTGAGAGTTATGAGGTTCAAATGGTAGTTTTAACCATTAACTAACTTTATGAATCGATTTGAAAGAGTCCTTATCATAATAGGGTCTACAGACATTTTATTCATCAGAAGAATAAAGATATGAAAACTCTAGCTGGGTAAATTTTAGATTCTAATCCAAATACTCGGGCGGTGTTTTCGAGTCCGGACCCTCCAAAAGTTGAAAGTCTTTTGGGAGCTCTAACCCTCCGTCTGACAAACGGGTCTGGCCAGACATTTTTAATTTTTCGACGTTAATTAAAACTATTTTTACCGAACATAAACACATAAGCTGCCAGGTACCTTCTTAAAATTTTATTTGCTGTCGATCTACCACTATGACAATTGTAAAAAGTCCTAAAAAACTGGCGAAAAATGGATGGTAAAACCGGACCGACGAAGGATGCCCTATAATTCGTCAGGCGAAGGGTTAATATAATAAACTTCGAAGTGAAGAACCAAATCCTAGATTCGCACTTTTTAGAATAATTCACATTACAGCTTATCAATAAAAAGACGACTTGACGGAACGCATCTTTATTAGGCTTTTAGAATGAAAACGGATACATTTTATTTTTAGGAAGCTTGTAAACTTTTTTAGAAGTTCGTTGTCTGGAACTGTAGCAGCTCGGATAGAAAATCTAATTCCTTTAGACCAAAACTAATCAATTCTGTTGTCCTCTAATTTTTTTAAAAGTGGATTGTAAGCAATGGGAAAATTTATCTGGACTTTAGGAGAGAGTCCACTCTCTCCCAGTTAGCTGGATTAGCAAAAATATTGCTGAAAAAAATAAAAGCCAAGTTTATAATTGTGGAAGCATCATCTCCAATTTTCAGACAGAAGTCAGTATTGTGATGGAAGATACGCTTATCGAACTAACGAACCTTACAACTCGTTCGAGTAGAACTTGAGGAAACTCAGTCATTAGGTTAGTCAAAAAGGCTGTCAATCGATTTTCCAAAATTGTTGTCATAAAATAAATTAAAAACTTGAATAAACTACAATTAAAAAAAAGACTTGGTTTTAGATGCTATTTGGATTTGAAGATTTTCAAAGAAAGTGCCGTTCAAAATTAATGTATTTAATCATTTGCTAAAATATTACATAGATGTTTCAAATATGATGAAAGTTAATAATAGAAAACGAAGATGAAATCTTGTCCATATCTTGCCAAATTCTTCCGAAGGAGAAATCTCATGCTATTGTATCTACCACCAACAACTTTGTTCTGGATTTAAAGATTTTCAAAGAAAGTTTCCCAAATTAATGTACTTAATTTTTTGCTAAAATATTTCATAGATGATTAGATGATGCTGAAAGTGCTAAAGATGTTGAAAGATAATAATAGAATAAGATTTCTTCACTTCGAAAGGGATATATCGGAGCTTTCAATAGACTTTTAATCCATTTATCCTACTTTTGGGCTGCGGCTTATATTAAAACCCCTCCGTTAATGTGCTACTGCTTGTTTTTAAAAAAAATGTATCTATCTAAAGTTTTATAATCTAAAATTTGAAAACTTTTAATATTATAGTTTTTTTGTGTATTAAAAATGATTTTTCGTACGATTTAAATTTCAAATTTTCTTAGAATTTTCAAAAATTTTTAGTCATTTTGTCTTTTTTTAATTTGGCGATATTTTTTTTTAAGTTTTATAAAAGAAATGCAAATTTACGCTCTTCAGGATTTTAGATAATAATTTTCCCATATATTTGAAGCTTTCAAAAATCAAGAAAAGATTCAAATTTAATTTCTGCCCTGTTGAAGCTTTAAATCTTATTATAAAAAACCACGAGACCAGCTGATAAAAAATGTAATATATTTGGAATAATATTTAATGGCCTTGTAACAAAAAATTTCTGTCTTAAAAAATATGGGATATGTGCTTAAAAATTTTAATTTATTTTAATTAAAAATCAAATTACAAAATTTTACTATATTTTAATTAAAAATCAAATTAAAAATGTTATCAGTTTTAATTAAAAATCAAATGAAAAATTTTACTTTATTTTAATTAGAAATCAAAAGAAATTTTTTTTGAAAATTGTATCTAATCCTAAATTTGATCAACAAATAAATGATATAATATTCCAAAAATATTAACAAAAATTTAATTTTTAAACAAAATTTACTTTTGTAAATTAAAAAGTCATAAATAAAAAATAGCAAAAAATTGTATCATTTAATGAAATTCACTTTTCCGAAGTATATTTTTTCTATTTAAAAGAATTAAAATATTTAAATAATTATTATTATTATTTATTTATAAATTAGAATTTAATTCTAAAATATAAAGTATGAAGCCAGAGCAACAAGGCCTTCAGGCTGATTTGAATAATTATTTTTTTAAATAGTTATTAAAACATAATTTTCCTATACTTCGAAAAAACATTGCACTTGATAAAAAATTTTTTCAAAATTCTACTAAATCAATTAATAAGAAATTTCTGATTAATTTATCCAAATATAAACCATCATGTAAAATATTAAAATGGAAATGGAAACATTGTTTTTGAGTGTGAAAGTTCTTATTAGAAAGTATTAATTAAAACCTAAAAAAAAATTAATTTCATCAAAAATCGTAAAAAAGTGAATTGTATTTCCTTACAACAAAAATTAAAGCGAAAAAAAGGCAAATTGTATCATATCATATTAAGAAAGGAAATTTTAAAAAAAGAATACTATACATAAATATTTATTTTACAATTTAAATAAATGAAATAAAAAATTCTAGTTTTATTTCCTATATTTTGGCATTAAAATAAAAATTATGACAAGATCCAGTTTTCATTTACTAATCACGACTAACATTTTATTTTTGAAAGTAAAAGTTATCTCAAAATTGGATAAAATTTTAAGACAATCACGACATAGCTCTTATTTTCAAAAAAGGTGAATAATAAAAATTATTTGTCTCTTTTTATTTCATTATTAATAATAACTTTAAACGAAATTTGTATTTATTTTTAAAGATACAAAAATAGTTGTATTCAAATAACGATTGAGCCAAGGTAGGGAAGTAGGATGAATTCTGTGAAATACTGAAGGCAGTGAAAATCTACAAAAGGAGTGCTCTGTCAAACGATTCTCCCCTTTTTGTTTAAATAAAATTTTTTCATATCATTTCAATAGGCAAAAATAATGCTTTTTCCACAATAAATCATTTATTATATAATGTTTTTTTTTACAAAAACTAATAAATAAAGTGAACTAAAGTTTTGAATTTTTTTACCACTTTTAGGTACTTTCAGATTCGCTCAAAATAAATCAAAGAATTTCAAATTATTTGCTCGGAGATAAATATATTTGACAAAAAATCTTCAAAGCAGCTAATTTTATTATCTGAACGATCCATTTAAAACAAAAAACCTTTTTGTTATTCCAAAAAATCAACAAAAAATTCATTCGAAATTGGAGTGAATTGTTGTATCTACGTTTGATAATGGTTTCCACACTTCAATACCATTTAGAGAATGGCAACATATTTTGTGCGGACTTGCGAGTCCTGGTCGCTTACATCGGTTCTGATCCGGAAACTGCAAACCTTTGTCAACTTATGCTTACGTAAAATCTTAAGGATTTGGTGGCCATGCACCATTTCTAATGCCGAATTACTGAAAGCCACTAATGAGCTTCCTATTGAACTAATAATCAAACGCCGCCGTTTCGGGTGGATCGGGCACACCCTTCGCAAAGACACCTGCGAAATCTGTAGAGCTGCGCTTTCATGGAACCCGCAAGGCCCAAGAAGCCGTGGAAGACCAACAACCTCTTGGCGTCGATGGTGGATGCTGACTTTCGGGACTCCCATACAGACTGGAATAGCCTCAAACAACTTGCAAAAAATCGGTCAGATTTCAATTCTTTTGTTTTAGCCCTACGCTTCAACTGGAGTTAGAGGAATTTATATATATTATATAAAATAGCAAAAAATTATATCTTTAAATTAAATTCACTTTTCCGAAGTATATTTTTTCTATTTAAGAGAATTGAAATATTTGAATAATTATTTTTTTAAATAGTTATTAAAATATAATTTTCCTATACTTCGAAAAACATGGCACTTGATCAAAATATTTTTTTAATTTTTACTAAACCAATTAATAAGAAATTTTTGTTTAATTTATCCAAAAAAGTATTAATTAAAACCTAAAAAAAATTAATTTGATCAAAAATCGTAAAAAAGTGAAGTGTATTTCCTTACAACAAAAATTAAAGCAAAAAAAAAGGCAAATTGTATAAAATTAAGAATGGAAATTTTCCAAAAAGAATACTATACATAAATATTAAATTTAGAATTTAAATAAAAATAAATAATTCTATTTTTATTTCCTATATTTTGGCCCCTTAAATAAAAATTATGACAAGCTAGTTATAAACCAATTTTCATTTACTAATCAAAATATGCTTCTTATTTTTGAAAATTAAACTTATTTCAAAATTATATAAAATTTTGAGAAAATCACGACATAAATCTTATTTTCAAAAAAATGGTTTATAATAAAAATTATTTGTCTTTTCTTATTACATAATTAATAATTCCAGTTTTACCGGAATTTTTTTTATGTTTTGAATTGAAAAAAAAATTGTATTTAAATAACTAATAATATAAATAATTGTATTTAAATAACCAAGGTAGAAAAAGTGAACGCTAAAGGCAGTGAAAATCGATTTTCCTCTCTTTTTTTTTATATAAAATTTTTCCAGTACATTTCAATCGGCAAAAATAATTTTGTTTTCCACAATAATTTATTTGAATGTATGAAGTTTTTTTTACAAAAACTAATAAATAAAGTGAAATAAAGTGTTTGTGATAAAATTTTTTACCATTTTTGGTCACTTCCGGATTTACCCCAAAAAAAATTGAAAATCATGAATTTGACATTTTTTGCTCGGAGACAAATCTATGTGACAAAAAATCTTGAATTGAGCTAATTCAATTACCTGAACAATGCAACTTTCCATTTAAAATAAAAAACATTTTTGGCATTCAAAAAAATCTACGAAAAAAATCCTTCCGAATTCACCCCACTTGTCTGAAGTTATTATTAAAGTTTGCCCACTTCACTACCATTCCCTAGTCAATAGACTTTATACGGATCCAAATTTTTACTTAATGTTGGTTGTTCGATTTCAATATTATCCCTAGCAGAACAAAAATTTCCAAATCCGTTTTTTTTTGGCAATTTTTAACAAACT